>JBBBDQ010000722.1:662500-665000 GCA_037127315.1 Ascarosepion bandense | reverse complement strand
TCTATCTATCTCAGTGTGTTCAATACCTATCTATCTATCTATCTATCTATCTATCTATCTATCTATCTCAGTGTGTTCAATATCTATCTATCTATCTATCTCAGTGTGTTCAATATCTATCTATCTATCTATCTATCTATCTATCTATCTCAGTGTGTTCAATATCTATCTATCTATCTATCTATCTCAGTGTGTTCAATATCTATCTATCTATCTATCTATCTATCTATCTCGGTGTGTTCAATATCTATCTATCTCTCTATCTATCTATCTCAGTGTGTTCAATATCTATCTATCTATCTATCTCAGTGTGTTCAATATCTATCTATCTCTCTATCTATCTATCTCAGTGTGTTCAATACCTATCTATCTCTCTATCTATCTATCTCAGTGTGTTCAATATCTACCTATCTATCTATCTATCTAACTATATATCTATCTATCTATCTCAGTGTGTTCAATATCTATCTATCTAACTATATATCTATCTAACTATATATCTATCTATCTATCTATCTATCTATCTATCTATCTATCTATCTCAGTGTGTCCAATATCTATCTATCTATCAATCTAACTATATATCTATCTATCTATCTATCTAACTATATATCTATCTATCTATCTATATATCTATCTATCTATCTATCTATCTATCTATCTATCTATCTCAGTGTGTTCAATATCTATCTATCTATCTATCTAACTATATATCTATCTATCTATCTCAGTGTGTTCAATATCTATCTATCTAACTATATATCTATCTATCTATCTCAGTGTGTTCAATATCTATCTATCTATCTATCTATCTATCTCAGAGTGTTTAATAATTTCTATATATCTATCTCAGTGTGTTCAATATCTATCTAACTATCTATCTATGCGTGTTCAAGGACTATCTATCAGTTTGGTCAATATCTATCTATATATCTCAGTGTGGTCAATACCTACCTACCTATCTATCCATCTAAGTGTGTTCAATCACTATCTATCTATATATCTATCTATCTATATATTTATCTATCTCAGTGTGTTCAATCTCTATCTATCTATATATCTATGTATCTATCTATCTCAGTGTGTTCAATCTCTATCTATCTAGCTATCTATATATCTATCTATCTCAGTGTGTTCAATCACTATCTATCTATCTATATAACTATCTATCTCAGTGTGTTCAATCTCTATCTATCTATATATCTATATATCTATCTATCTCAGTGTGTTCAATCTCTATCTATCTATCTATCTATATATCTATCTATCTCAGTGTGTTCAATCTCTATCTATCTATCTATATAACTATCTATCTCAGTGTGTTCAATCTCTATCTATCTATCTATATATCTATCTATCTCAGTGTGTTCAATCTCTATCTATCTATCTATATATCTATCTATCTCAGTGTGTTCAATCTCTATCTATCTATCTATCTATATATCTATCTATCTCAGTGTGTTCAATCTCTATCTATCTATCTATCTATCTATCTATCTATCTATCTATCTATATATCTATCTATCTCAGTGTGTTCAATCTCTATCTACCTATCTATCTATCTATCTATGTATATCTGTGTGTTCAATCTCTATCTATCTATCTATCTGTCTATCTCTCTATCTATCAATCTCAGTGTGTTCAATCTCTATCTATCTATCTATCTGTCTATCTCTCTATCTATCAATCTCAGTGTGTTCAATCTCTATCTATCTATCTATCTATCTATCTATATGTGTTCAATATCTCTCTATCTATGTATATGTGTTCAATATCTCTATCTATCTATCTATGTATATGTGTTCAATATCTCTCTATCTATCTATCTATGTATATGTGTTCAATATCTCTCTATCTATCTATTCATCTCAATGTGTTAAATATCTATCTATCTATCTATCACAATGTTTTCAATATCTATCTATCTATCTATCACAATGTGTTCAATATCTATCTATCTATCTATCACAATGTGTTCAATATCTATCTATCTATCTATCTATCTATCTTTGTTCATTATCTACCTATCTATGTATCTATATAAGTGTGTTCAATATCTATCAATCTATGTATCTATCTCAATGTGTTCAATATCTATCTATCTATCTATCTCAATGTGTTCAATATCTATCTATCTATCTAAATGTGTTCAATATCTATCTATCTATCTATCTAAATGTGTTCAATATCTATCTATCTATCTATCTATCTCAATGTGTTCAATATCTATCTATCTCAATGAGTTCAATATCTATCTATCTCAATGTGTTCAATATCTATCTATCTATCTCAATGTGTTCAATATCTATCTATCTATCTATCTAACTATCTATCTCAATGTGTTCAACATCTACCTATCTATCTATCTCAATGTGTTCAATATCTATCTATATATCTCAATGTGTTCAATATCTATTTATCTATCTATCTCAATGTGTTCAATATCTATCTATATATCTCAATGTGTTCACAGTGTGTTCAACATCTATCTGTCTATCTA